>OY292402.1:21578815-21600263 GCA_958496205.1 Idaea biselata
GATACAGTGACGTCCACGATGGCGGTGTGCGGCGCGCCGCTGGCTCACGGCGTGTGCGCCATCGCGCGGCGGCAGCTGGCGGGCCGCGGCCGCGGGGGCAACGCCTGGCTCACGCCGCCCGGGCAGGCTGCTATATCTGTACAGGTATACTAGCTGATTGGATTATCGGGATTTTTGTCGGATACATTTCCAGGAGTGTGCTTCTTATCTTCACGTTCTCATCTTGCCATCTTCAGGCAGGTAATTTTTATCAAATTAACTGAAATAATGATTTATTTAATCTATCATTTTAACGTGACAATCTTCTATCTACTATGACTACTATACTACTATTTTATGCGACAATGTAAATCACATGATTACTGCAAAAAAAAATATACAAAAAAAAACCCCATGAGTTTCTTATGTCTTCTTCTCATGTCATGGAGGTCGCGTTCCGAAGACACAGTAGAGTAGATTAAATATAAAAAAAATGACATTTCAAAGAGATATCTTGCTAATATCCGTACTTTGATTTTGATTTTTTTTTTGCTGAAATAAAGATATTTTTAAATGCTTTCCAATATTCTGCACCCGAAAAGACTCGAGCCCTAAACGGGTTAAGTAATTTGGTAATTAAAATTATGGAACTTTGAACCTTGAGAAATTTAGCAATAGGTTCCTAAGAGAGCACTAGTAAGATATTTTTTAATTTCATAACTTAGGGGAAATGGGGATGAAAGTTTGTATGGAATTTGTGTGGTTTGACGCAGGTAGTATACACCCCCTCTGCGGCAAATTAACCCACACATTTATAAATACGGTGGATATCCCCCGCAGGTGTGGCAGCGAATGTCCCCGTCGCTGCCGCTGCTCCAGCACGCGTCGGCGCTGGCGGCGGTGCGCGCGATACGCTCGCTGCCCACATACGAACATCTAGATATAAGGTAACGTTCTCTATACCCTCCCCCCGCAGGTGTGGCAGCGAACATCTATATGTAAGGTTCCCATACCATTCCCACTCTAAAAAGCTTATTTTATTTACAGAAATCAGTGAATAAAAAATCTTTTTAAATCACTATTTAGGTGTTTGAGTTTAGAACACACCAATATATTCAACCTCCATCTTAATGCACAAACAACCTCCTTGCGCAAAAATTACTCGATACAAACTCCTGGCGCAAAGCATACTCGACATGTGCACTCTTTTCTTGTCTCGTTGTCATGGTATAAAGTATAGTATGCAACTCTTGAATAAAGTACGGATTTACATGGAGGGCCATGAATCACTCGCGCCGCTCAGGATTCTAACCTCGCTGAAAGCGATAAGGCGGCCCAGTTTTATTCAGTTATCGCTCCTTTTCCAATGTAAGATGTGTTACTTGTCCTTAGAATAAAATGGCCTAACGACATTTACTTCGGGCGCACGATCAAGATAGGCGGCACCGTCACCACGGCCAACTGCGTGGGGGATGACGTCATCGTTGTTATTGGTGAGTCATTTCGTTTGTTTCCAGGATTTGATCTTTATTAGCAACACTATCTACTGGTACAACAATATAGGGTGTTTATTTTTTTAGCAAAAAGACAATGTTCGTTCCTGGTTAGGGTAATGAATTTAAAAAAAATCTAAATATGCCATTTAATTTTTTGTCAAAATCGGGGACGCAACTCCTTTCAGCATTTTTCGCTCTCTTATAGTTTGAGATATCCCCTGAGGGCCCTGAGGGCCCTAAATGGTTCACCCTGTAAGGATACTATAAGATTTCTAAGTGATTTCATTAATGTGAATACATTCTTTTGAAAATTGAGAAGTTCGTCTAAAATAAATGTTATGGTCCTTCGAGCCGGATATCATTTAACATTTTTTCCTCTAACAGGTACCGGTGTAAACATATCAAATAGCGTACCTACTACGTGCTTGAACGACATAATATCGGAGCACAACAAGCGACACGGGTCGACCATCGCGCCCATGTCCATAGAGAAGTTCCTCGCGAGGTACTGTTCGCAACTGGAGCGGATACTCGACTATATGGCGACGGATGGCGGAATAGACGCCTTTAGAGAACAGTATTACCAATACTGGCTTCATACGTGAGTCAAACTTCATTAGCCTTAGTAATAAACTTGGAGTAAGGTCGAAGTCATTTTATTTTTTTGTTTTTGAGCAGGTACAAGATAACGGAATACTTCATATTACACTTTTTTTGTAAATACTTACATAGAAAACACCCAGACCAAAAACAAATATTTGTTTATAAGCATAAATAGTTCCACCCGGCGGGAATTGAACCCGCAAACTTCTGCATTGTATTCGAGCCTTCTCCTGATGCGTCACAAAGCCCGTCTTTTTTATCGCTACATTATAAAACAAAGTTGCTTCCCGCTGTCTGTCCCTATGTATGCTTAGATCTTTAAAACTACGCAACAGATCTTTAATAAATACGAGTAATTCAAGAGGATGGTTCATATGTGTAATACACACCCGTGCGAAGACGGTGTGGGCCGCTAATCTATACTAGTGTACACTAAGATTATAAAGAGGAAAGATTTGTATTTTTGTGCGTGTGTATGTTTGTGATGAATAAACTCAAAAACTGCTGTGCCGATTTCTAAAATTCTTTCACCATTAGCTACATTATCGAGGAGTAACATAGGCTACTTTTGATCTCGATATTCCCACGGGATCGGGACTTACGCGGGTGAAACTATGAGGACTGCTAATTGTATAATAATTTGTAGCGGTGAAGAGATCCGTCTCCAACAAGAAGGCAGCTCCACCCCCTGCGTGGGCACCATCGCGGGCGTGGACGAGGCGGGCTGGCTGTTGGTGGACGCGGCGGCGGCCGGCGGACGCGTCAAGGTCACGCCCGACGGGAACACCTTCGATATCATGGCGGGACTCATCGCGCCCAAACATTGAGGTACTATTACCCTTTCCCTTTCCCTTTCCCTTTCCCTTTCCCTTTCCCTTTCCCTTTCCCTTTCCCTTTCCCTTTCCCTTTCCCTTTCCCTTTCCCTTTCCCTTTCCCTTTCCCTTTCCCTTTCCCTTTCCCTTTCCCTTTCCCTTTCCCTTTCCCTTTCCCTTTCCCTTTCCCTTTCCCTTTCCCTTTCCCTTTCCCTTTCCCTTTCCCTTTCCCTTTCCCTTTCCCTTTCCCTTTCCCTTTCCCTTTCCCTTTACCTTTCCCTTTCCCTTTCCCTTTCCCTTTCCCTTTCCCTTAGATTACCTAGATAGTGGGCTTATGCCCAAACGGGCCACAGAAATATAAAATCCATTGTTTTATAAAACAACACCCTCTCAGATTAGTCAACCAGTTCGTATTTGTACAGTACTTCGTAGGTATAGTAGGGTAACTTGATGGTATGTATTCTTGAGGATTAATATATCTCCGAACATTACAGTCGCAAGATGGAACTCGTGCCTCCTGATTGCCGCCGTTTGTCCCCACGACTTGCCTGACGTCACGGTGATTTCTTAATGTGAATCTATTGAGATGAGTGAAGGAAACACATGCTAAGACTTAGCTGAGTATTAGACTTGCTGAGCTAACTCACGGACCAGCCCTTCACAAAAAGTGAAATATCGTAGGTATATTTAACAAAAAAAAAAGACATAAACAGTACTTAGATTTTTAGGGAACAATGGAATTATAAGGAATTTTGGTGTAGTTGTGCGGGGTTGTATTAAGGCTTGATTCGACCAAACCAGAATAAGTAATGAATAACTAATTGTCCTTTGTTGATTTAACAGCTCGAGAGTATCTGGAACAAAAGTCGATTTATGCGTGGAATTCCTATTCGTTGGTTATTTCAGTTTGGTCTAATCAAGGTTACTTACGTTTACCTTGATAATGATACATTTATTATTAAAGTATAATCGTGTGTTATTCAATCAAATACAATAAAATAGATAGATCTGTTCCTATTGTTGAAATGATAAAGAGCGTATCGTATAACCGCCAAACGAATTTTCTTATCTTTTTTTGTTTTATAAAAAGAAAAGTTTGTTCTCGAGAAAAATAGGGGAATTTATATGAAAGCAACCCTAATAGGATGCGCCTTTAAGAATATTTTATTAATAAGTTATATAAATGACTAATATAATATAATAACCGTTGTGATTTGAATAATAACAAAAATTATATTAGTATTTCCTAGGAATAACTAGCTCATTTTGTGCAATATTTTACTTATATTTAGATACTTACGTTCTGCACATCCGCCAGTTTTTCAAGATGTTTGCCGACACCAGTATATTATTTCGATAGCACTAAAATGCAAGCTTGTTATTATTTCAATAAAAGACACATATTTCATAAAGGTACTATTATAGGCATATCTATAAATCTATCATAAAAATCATGATATTTAATTGTGAAAATTTGAACGCGTTTGTTTAGTAAAACGATTTCGAAACTAAGGAAATTAGGTAAAATATACGCGCAAATCTCGCGCATTTATCGGATTGAAATCGGGAGGGAATGTGTTAAATAAAAAGATAGGGAGAAAACAGCGTTTATTGAAGTATACCTACTTATTAGTATTACAAGGTTTTAAATACAACTTCGGCCCGGTGAAATATTAAAACGTTTAGTGCCGGTAGTATCTATCTGGGGGACCACTCAGTTTATAGGCACTACGATTATGCAGTACATTGTTACTTTGATGTAATGGTAATCACCAGTGATTACCGCAATCCAGCAATGTACTGCATAGTGCCTATGAAACTCAGTTATTCAACAACCTCCTTACTTATAAACAGCTGCATAAACTATATATCGTTTGTCTTTTACTGTGACATGAAGTTTCAAACTTAACAGACAGTGACAAATGTTACATAAACTTAGTCATCGTTTATAAGTAAGAGGGTAGATAGATGATTCGGATGCTGATTTTAGTGGTGTTGATAATAAGCTTCGATTTAATCACAAATTTTTAAATCATTGTTAGATTTATTATATGTTTCGCTCAAAGAACGAATTGAGCTTTTCATTCTTTGAGCCTAACATAATACTCGTATTAATAGTATATTAATTAATGTTTAACAATAAGTATATCAAAAATTGTTACCATAGTACTTATCTATACTTACCTAGCTGTATCCTACGGTTTCACCCGCGTGCATCCGGGAACCAGATAGAGTAAAATCCGTTTATAGTGACTCCGGCTATGTTGACCAACCGATTAACATGACGTTATTCACAGAAAAAACGACTGCACACGTCATAATTTGACAGTTATTTGATTTCTTAGAATATGTTTTGTATAGATTCGCTTATAGTGCAATTTTTCATTCGTTGCACACCGGCAATTGGTAATAAGCGATTGGCATGTCGCAATATCGGTAGCAATAATGATGAGCATTACACTGACCCATAAGACCAATGAGTGAGAAAGAGAGCAAAATACTCTCTGTCTCATGTTTTACCACCCGGTGTATGCAACGAGTGAAAAACTGTACTATGGTATGACGAAATAACAACGCCCCTCGACGTCATTATAAACGGAAAGTCCACTATTTTACATAGTTTTATCGCATTTTTTATAATATTAGTAGAATATGTAACAGCCACACCACTGCCAGTGCTCTTATCTAGTGTTGTTGTATAAATTAAATAGACCAGGGATGACAGACATTATTGACGTACTAATACAAAATAATGCGGATGTTGTTAAGTATGTATTTAGAAAAATAGTAAAATATGTAGTATATCCATTGTCTAGTACCCATAGTACAAGCCTAGTGCTCAGTTTGGGGCTAGATTGCGCTGTGTGTAACGTCGGGCGATATTTTATTTATTTTAAAAACAAGTTTGTTATCCCTGACGTAGAAGAGTCCGTTCATATAGAGCAGTGGTTCCCTTAGTGGGGGGCGCGCCCCCCAGGGGGGCGCAGAGACCTTTACAGGGGGGCGCGGGCCACCTGCATAGAAAAACATGTGATCGCCGTCAAGAACCTCATTGATGCCTCAGCAGGTGAATGATAAGAACTTTATCAGCCTCTAGTCTGGCCCTGCGCCAATCTACAGGGGGCTATCAAAGGTATTTAGTACTAGGTACTACCAAATACAGATTGTATAACTTTGTAAAACTATAATGAGCAATAAAAATACTTATTTTGTTCTTCTTATTCTGACCTGATAATCAGGACTGGAGGGAGGGGGGGCGCGGACTATTTTTTATGGTCGAAAGGGGGCGCGTCTCAAATAAGTTAGGGAACCCCTGATATAGAGTGTATTTCATTATTGTATATTAGAATAACTTTAAATGTTGACTTGTACGTTCACAGAAACGTTCATATGGTGCGTTCCCACAGCAAGTCTAAATCGTTGTAGTGTTGGGTGCGCGATGGAGTAGTGAAACTAGTCGTCCATGTTGATGGTAGGATTTATTGTCCTAGTAATAACCTGATTTCGTATTACAGATTATATCTTACTAGCTGCGTCCCGCGGTTTTGCCCGCGTAATTACCGATCACGGGATATTGGGATAAAAAGTAGCCTATGTGTTATTCCAGGTCTCCAGCTATCTAGATACCGAGTTTCATGGTAATCGGTTCAACGGTTTTTACGTGATTGAGTAACAAACAAACATACACATACATACTCACAAACTTTCATCTTTATAATATTAGTAGGATACAAAATTGACGGCCTCTGTGGTGCGTCGGGCGAACTCTCGGCTGCAACACAGAAGGTTGCGAGTTCAAGGGGACAAAAGTATTTATGCTGACCATAAATGTTTGTTTCTGGTTCTGGGTGTGTCTATCTAGTAGCCTTAGTGCAAGCCTAATTGCTAAGTTTGGGACGAGATGGCGCTGTGTGCAATGCCCTGCAATATTTATTTATTTATACTACCAAATATCTAGATAGGAAAGTGTAACCAATAAAATTCACACGATTTGTAAAATAATAAGGCGCGATAAAGACCCGGGAAAATGTAACTAGGAAAGTGTAACGTTAGGTAGCGCATCGGATATACAAACTATCATGTTTACACGTGAGTTCTATTGAAGAATTTGTGTTCAAAAATGTAAGAAATTTCTAAAATTCTGTGTGCGCGCACTATTAAGCGATTCTATAATGCTGTGTCAGGTTTTCACTGACATTGTATCACAAGGGCGAAGTTATTCCTTGTAAATGAGAAAATAAAAAGTGTGGCGGGAAATGATATTTCTTTTTATTTGCCGCCACAGAGGTATTGTATTCATCGTCAATTACATATAATTTGAATCTCAAATCGTCTTTGGCTCTCTTTTCTCTAAATTAAATTAAGTAAAATTATCTGTCCAACATTTTTATTAACGTGGAAATTTTCGATTTTGCTATCATATTTTATAATCAATAAATATTTTTGTATTTTAATAAGTTGCTATAGTTTTGTCCTTTTCGCAAAAAAGACGGTGTCCCTTTTAAGTAAAATAAAAATGACTTAGATGATAACGTTTTAAAAACATGAGTTCCCGAAATTCAAAGTTTAATTTTAAAAAATACAAACTATTCCGGTTTGTGCGTTTACTGCGTTCTCATTTTACTATTCCGCCCTTCGCTCACTTAATTTGTGAAAAGGACAACGAACGATTATAGTTGTATCGGAAAAATGTGCCTAATAATGTTGCATAATACAGTAGAATCCGTTTATTATGACTCCGCTTATGTTGACCAACCGCTTTATATGACTTAATTCACAGCTTTGTTTAGTTTTTTATATAAAATTCTTCATTAAAAAGTCGATTTATTGACCTTATTCCGCTTATTATGACCTAGGTATTTGAAAAAATAGTATGTTACCTTGTTTTTATTTAATGTGTTTCCTACCCTAAATAAGTAAGTTGTAAAAAAATTATATCGCAAGGTTATACCGCAACTGTTCTTTGTAAGAATATGCTTTGTATGACTTGATTTTGTTACTTTCTTTCGATGTCGTTATAAAAGGATTCGACTGTTACATGCTAATTTGTAAAAAGAGTTATTTATAATTAGGTAAGAATAAGTGGTCGCCCGGGGAAGTACTGAGCCTGCAATTTTCAATGATAGGCACCTACCTACAACAGTTGATTCTTAATGTCAATAGTTTCTTAACTTACCTAATTATAAATAACTTTAAAAAATATCTAGTCCTTTTCATGAAAGAAGTCCTCAGAGGCAAAGCTGCGCTGCAGTCGCTAGGCGATGTTCTAAAATTTATTTTAATTTGTTTTATAAAACTAATCATGTCCACCGTTTACTTTGCTTTCGAAATAGAATAAGGAATGCCTTTTTAAAAAGAAAAAGGATACCTTTGAAAGAAAATCGGTAATATATCCTTTCCCATTATTATGGCAAAAATAGACAATATTTTGAATACCATCTAACTTTAGTACCTGTTTGATCCGCGGGACTTCTTTTATGAATAGCACTTTAGTTAATTTGATCTTCGTAAGCATATAACTACCTCTGCCTTTCTTTCCAGTATTTTGAAACATTTTAACAATCATACATTTTGGAAAAATAAATCGGTGTCTATTACTTGTTTCTATAGGTGGTTTAAGAGGACAGTCTACCTTCTCTTTCTCCATACAAACGTAGTCGACTGATTCCTCCCTGGATAAAGACATTCGAGCAAATACGTTTATGCCATCAATCCATGACTATGCCCCTACGTTTTTTTTATTTTTTTATTTTCTAATTATAATATAAAAAAAAATTAAGAAAAAATAGAATACGAAAAAAAAATCTAACGTAGGGGCATGGTCATGGCTGATATAGGATTGATGGCATAAACATATTTTTTCTAATATCTTTATCCAGGGAGGAAACAGTCGACTAAGTTTGTAAAGTTGTATGGAGAAAAGAGTAGGTTGACTGTCCCCTTAACAGTTTTCTAGTCTCGCTGTTGTGAAGTAAAGTTATTTGTTACGTTGTTTATAGTCTAACTTAACTAATGTTACACATGTTTCTTGTTAAATTATTCTGGTTGTATACTTACCTGTGCTCTAATAAATTATTTGATTATTACTAATACTTGGTCTTATTTTAATAGACTTTACTATTTACTTTAATATGGCTAGAAATTAAATAAGAAAGAAGAAAACATCTATTTAGATAAGCAGGGATCTGGTGATCAAATCAGACAAAATGTTCAATAAAACAAACAGTAAAAAAAAGAGAAATTTAATAAAGTTTGGTATGTACATCTACATCTACACTAATATTATAAAGAGGAAAGTTTTGTGTGTGTGTGTTTGTAGTTTGTAATGAATAAACTCAAAAACTACTGGACCGATTTCAAAAATTCTTTCACCAAAAGCTCAATTATCGCGGAGTAGACTTTTAATCCCGATATTCCCACGAGATCGGGACTAACGCGGGAAGCAGCTAGTCTACACTAATATTAGAAAGAGGAAAGATTTGTATTTTTGTGTGTATGTGTGTGTCTGTATGTTTGTAATTAATAAACTCAAAAACTACTGTGCCAATTTGAAAAACTCTTTCAGCATTAGAAAGCTACATTCACCCTGAGTAACATAGGCTACTTTTGATCTCGATATTCCCAAAGGATCGGGACTTACGCGGGTGAAACCGGGCGCAGCTAGATTAGAAACAATAATAATAATCTAATAGCTATCAGCATTATACAAGGTAAAGGTATTAGGCGCGACGCCCTTATGTCCAGTGTCCCTCAAGACGAAGACGGCTCCGGCGAGCGGCTCGGCGCCGGCGCGGAGCCCGTCCCGCGCCGTCGTCACGAACAGCTGGTCGAGCTCGGGCCCGCCCCAGCACACGCTGGTGACGCGCTTAGCGCCCAGCTTGTAGGCCGAGAGTATTGCGCGGGCGTCCGGGTCGATGTGTAGCACCTGGGGAGTGGGGAGGTACCACGCGATTTAAATTACGAGTTTTTTAAATTTCTGACTATTTTATTTATATTTTAAGTGCTTAAGCCTGCACTGGGCTTTCATTCAAATATTTTATAGCAAATATACTTTTGCAAAAACACTCAATTGCTCTCGGATTGAGTTGGATTAAAGGAAAAAAACATTTTTCTTAAATAAATAATAAAGCAAAAAATGATTTTATTAAAATGTCGAATCGTAGTCTACAATTAAACCGGCCAAGTGAGAGCCGGACTATCGCACGAAGGGTTCCGTACCACTATCACAGATTGAAAAACCAACTACCGTCCCTTAAAACCACAAGGTTGGGAACCTTGTGGTTAAGGGACGTAAAATAAACAAAAACCATTTTTTATGAACATCACGCAGCGCCATCTAACAGCATAGCATGCTACGCGATTGAATTTAGGTATTTTAATGATAATAGCAAATATACGTAGGTATTAGAGATGGGCCGACTAGGGGTTCTGCCGACTAGCAGACTAGCCGACTAGTCGGTTCCAAATTTGCCGACTAGTCGGCAATGGAGATCATTATAATTCCGAGATATTTGGGTTAATCATGATCACTCGGCAATTGTTGCTATTTTTTGATAAATTTGCACTTCGCAAGCTATAGTACTTATAACTTCCAAAAAATGGTTGGAATAAAAATAAAAGTAGGAAAAAAAATGAAATGGAGCTGAGGCATTTTTGATGTTTAGATGATGTATGTAAGCTATGACGTGTTTTGTTTATGTTTTTCTGACTACCCACCTTCTAAACTGTAGTACAAATTAAATAAATATTGGTTTTATTGCATAATTGTTAGTTGACGACTAGTCGGCATAATATGCCGACTAGTCGGCCCATCTCCAGTAGGTACCGTTTATTTAATAACAAGGAAATACAGAACAGAGAACTTAAACAAATAGTTTAATCTTTATCTATAAAATGCTTGGTCCTGAGTGACTGACTGACTGATTGATCTATCAACGCACAGCCTAAACCGCTGATAGTAGGCAGCTGAAATTTGGAGAGTGTGTTCTTTATATGATGGAAGCATCCGGTAAGAAAGAGTTTTTCGAAATCCCCACAGGGAAAATATTGGAAAATAATAAAATAGGGAAAATTGAGCGGGACAATACCAGACAAAACCCGTGGGACACAACTAGTAGTTCTATATATGTAGTGTAAGTACTATATTATTTTTAATTGCTAACTGTAGCGAGATAGCAATAAAAATAATTATAGCAAAACAAATGTAATTATTTCGACATTTCAATATTAGTTCAGCAAGCATGGAATATTGCTCAAATTACCAATAATAACAACAAAATAATAACAGTACCTATGTAGATAATTTAAAACAGGGGTTTAACTTATTTGAGACGCGCCCACTTTCGAGCATAAAAAAAAATCCGCGCCCCCCATCTCCACTTCAGATTATCAGGTCAGAATAAAGAAGGATTCAATAACAAAATAAATATTTTTATTGCTTAATAAAGTTTTACAAAGTCATACAAAAGGTATTTGATAAGTAGTACCAAATACCATTTATAGCTCCCGTGAGGTTGGCGCGGAACCAGTCTGTTATGGTTCCACTGAGGGGGTATTATGTTTTTTCTAGGCGTCAATTTCAAATAATTTCATTTCATTGAGCAATCCGCGCCCCCCTGTAAAGGTCCCTGCGCCCCCCCCCCCAGGGCGCGCCCCCCTGTAAAGGTCCCTGCGCCCCCCCCCCAGGGGGGCGCCCCCTTACTTAGGGAACCCCTGATTTAAAAGGACACGTCTCATGTACCTTGTACCTCTTATTTTGAAACACTTTTGTTTCTCCTTGTACCTACTTGTATCCTTGGAGTCAATAGATACACGCAATTTACTTCTCACTATCATCACTACATAATAATATTGATAGCAATTGTAAATCTTATTATAAGTATATAAGTATATTATTTTTTGGCTCCTTCCCCGACCCCCAAAGTCTTTTGTTCTCGAAAAATAAACTTTCATACATTAGTTCCCTCTACCCCCAAAACAATTAAAATAAAAATACAAAATATTATGTTTTGTTCCCAACACCGCCAAGCACAATTTTAGGTATGGTTAGCAAGAAAAGTTTCTGAATTAAAGATTATAGTTGTTGGACTAAAATTATTTATTTTGTAGATAGGTGCCTATATACAATTATACATACAGTGTTCAGTACAGTACAGTACGGTTATCATGTAAAACAATCACAGATAATCAATCAAACTTAATAAAAACTAAATAAAAAAATAGACTTATCTAAAGTTAAAACCATTAAAAGAATGACTTTTCAATTATCTGTCACAGTTATAATCAACCTTAATAATGTCTAACCGTATTTAAGTAACGTAATTATGCTACTCAAATATCTTATCTTACAATCATAATATTTGAAACATACACTCTTAAAATTAAATGATTTAAAAATCAGTGTAAATAAGTCCTTTTGATTAGCTTAAAAACTAAAATTAAAATGTATAACAATCAAAGACATCATAAAAATTAAAAACACTTAATACTAGATATTTATGCAACAACCTTAAAAATAAAATAGTATACAGGGTGTTTGGTGGAGGGTTAGACAAACTTGGTGGGCGTGTAGCTGGACCTATTTGTAAAATACAATTTGAAGGAAAAGACCCTAACTCTTCACATTAATTTTTTAAAGATTATTATTGTGATTTTTTATTTTATTCCCAAATTTTACCTCTTTACCCTTACAACTTTAATCTGAACATGTTTTCGCTTAAACTTTTTATTCGATTTTGGTCCCAGATGTATCCTTGATCTATCGAAGGCATTGTTAATGTTAATCCAAAATAATGACAAAATAATGACAAAATAATTAGTTATGGGCTCTCAAAGTTAAGAAAATAAAAAAATGTTTCCCGAAAGGTCAACTAAACATCATTCTAAAAAAAAACGAATAGTGATCGAGGAGTTTAAATACTTTTAAAACTGCTCTTGACATCCCTTATTACAACGGTGTATTCCATGTAGCATAATAATCTACCAACTTATCAAAAATAAGGCTTAGCGGGAAAATATGGGGGGCGGTTCCTAAAACAATCAGTCTAATTTAGTATGGTTTAATAAGGTAAGTATTAAATATAATTTTATTTGCTATGGTTTAATTACATATTAATAAATCTGAAAAAAGATGTAGTAATAGAGAGAGGTTGCATCCTTCTCCGGTCTGGAAGTAATATTTACATGCTGATGAGTGATGGATGACTTATAAATAACGTAAGCTATATTTTTTTAAATAATTAACGGGGTGGAAAACGTTACTTACGGCTTATTATACGAATTCAATTCACAATCGTCTTAAGAGACGAGATCAAATTTTTAAGTTCGTGGGGGCGGGAGCGGTCATAAGTAGTCATAACTATCTTGAATTGAATAAAACAAAATTCATATCTCAAAAATACATTTCAAAACTAGTAACATTATAAGTACCTACTTAAGTAGATTACTCCGGATTGGCGAATGTCCCACGCCTTTGAACCGTGGTAAGTCCTAAGACATGTTTGCATGTGTATAAAGTAGCTAATTTCAATTAAAACAATAAAGTAGTTATGTAATTACTAGGACCATCAATGAGTTTAAATTCCATTGGTACACTGGGCCCAACATCAGCGGCATCTTGTTCACTCATTTTGTTTAACACAACACTTATTATTTCATTATGTAGGTATACAAGTGGTCGTCACAATTGGTCAAGGTTGGTTTACTGATAAGAAAACGGAATTTGCACTTCCGAAGCCGGAAACAATTAAGTGAAAAAAAGGCAAAATATAGCTATCTCTTTCGCACTTGTTGGTAGCTACTTTGGACTTGTGATGTGTCGCCGATACAAACTGCATTCAGACCCCACCGCAATGCAAAAATATTACTTGTCATTGGAAGTATTAACTTGAACATTCCACAAGCCATGTATAGTCACATAATTTTAAGAAATTAAACTCTGTTTTGTTGACTGTACCCTGTAGAACTCTTGGCGGTCGTGAGAATTAAATGGTATACCTAATTAAAAGCCTTGGGGGTAGTGGTAATAAAATTATGGGGGTCGGGGAAGGAGCCTATTTTTTATTGCTACGGTAGGAAACAATAAAAAATAATCATAAAAACAAAATTAACTGTTTCACCATTTGAATATTAGTTCAGCACGATATATTCCTCAATTTACCTTTACCTAAATAAACTGGTAGGTAATTTAAAAGGACACGTCATTTGTACCTTGAACCTCTATATTTTGTAACCCTTGGGAGTCAATGGATAGGATACACGCAATTTACTTCTCACTTTGTATTAACAAGAGGTCGAGGAGCTCATTGGCCTAGCTGTACCTGCCGATCTTGAATGGTCGTGCGGGTTAAGCAACGCTTGGCGCGGTCATTACTTGGATGGGTGACCGATAATTTGTGTGGCATTTACTTTCTCGAGCTCCCCCGTGCTTCGGAAGGTACGTTAAGCAGTTGGTCCCGGTTGTTATCACCGATAGCAGTGTTTAGGTCAAGTTAGAGGCCTTAGGGCGACCTGAAAACTCTAACACCAGGTGAGCCACACCACTATACGAAAAAGAAGAAGATTCACAAGAATAGGTACCTACAAATGACCTACAGAGGTAAAGCTAAAAATACACGATGATAACAGTGCACACCTACAGCACACATAATAAAGAAATTAGTGCATGTTCGTTGTAGGTGTGGTCTGTAACAACCACTTACCGCTCCACCAAACATGAGCGCGACCCACAAGTTCCCGCGGCTGTCAATCGTCATACCATCGGGTATTGCTTCTTCGTATCCGTGCTGCGTTAGGTCGATGATAGTACGCCTGCGACCTGCATATCATTCATTACAAAACTTTATTTGTTTTCAAAGTTTTCCTGGAAGTGATCGCTTCAAGCGATAAGGCCATTGTGCTTTCTAGATCACTAACATTACCCCTCTACCACAAACATTTTTTGTTTCTTCTTCTTTTCGTATGTGGCTCACCTAGTGTTACGACTTTACAGGTCGCCCTAAGGCCTCTAACTTGACCTATCCAAAGTCAGTTTAATAAACGTAAAATTAGGCCGAAAGTTCTTCTCATCTGAGCGATGTTAACAGTGGCATCCCTGTCGGAAGCCCAGGGTCTGCTAAACCCCAATTTGATGACATCAACCAAGCAGTTTATCCGTCGCCGCGCGCGTAGAGCTCAAGGTTTGCTAGTCTTAGTAAACCCTTAGTCGCCTTTTACAACACCCACGGCAAGAGATGGGGTCGGGGTAATCCTATTCTATCCCGAGGCAACACGACAAAATTAGTCCAAAAATACTCACTTATTTCCCCTCTAGTCAAATCGAAGTCAAACGCCTCAACCTTCTGCGTGGCCGAGTCGGTGTAATACAACACCGTGTTATTGAGAGACCAGGTGAGCCCGTTCGATATGGAGACTGGCTTCAGCTGCGCCTTCGGAAACTTGAAGTTCTCGTGGTCTATGCTGTAGAACGCGGCCCTGTCTGGAAGCACCTCGTCTCCGGTTTGGGGACCTTTTGTACCTTAAGGAAAATATACGAGATTTCTTGTTTTTCTTGAGCATGTATCAATGACTACATAAGTATAAAACAAAGTAGCTTCTCGCTGTCCGTCTGTCCCTATGTTATGTATGCTTAGCTTTTTAAAAAAAAAAAAACCTTGGCACAAAGAAAATCTGAAACATAAAAGAAACTCTTTGGTAAGTAAGGCAGACTGGTATATTTGACAGATAGGGCAGCCATTTTGAATTCCATGACCAACTCGATTTGTCCTGACCAAGTCCTGTCCTTGTTCCTGTCCTGACTCCTTGTTATTTTTGAAACACATTTGTTGTATGGGAGCCCCTTTTAAATAATTGTTTTATTTTGTTTTTAGTATTTGTTGTTGTAGCGGCAACCGAAATACATCTTCTGTGAAAATTTCAACCTTCTAGCTATTACGGTTCATGAGATACAGCCTGGTGACAGACGGACAGACGGACGGACGGACGGACGGACGGACGGACGGACAGACAGACAGACAGACAGACAGACAGACAGACAGCGAAGTCTCAGTAATAGGGTCCCGTTTTTACCTTTAGGTACGGAACCCTAAAAATTACGTAACGGATTTTAATCGGTTTTAATAAGTAGAGTCTAGGCAGAGTCTAGAGAATAGGTAGATTCAAAGAAATGTTTATTTATGTATAAAACATAAATATACCAAAAAAAAATTCTGAAAAATTAAAAAAAATCTAAAATACCATTGCTTTTAGGGATGTCCCTGCATTCTTTTTTTTATAATGTTACCCTTTTTTATGCCTTGGTAATACCTACTCACGGCCCCTACGAATCGCAAAATGTTTACCTGCCCAAAACCTGCCTAAAGCGTCTGGTTTCCCATCATTGAACACATTGTCTGGCATCCCAACGTCTACGGTCGTAAGGAGCCGCAGCGCTGCGTCGCCTGCCACGTCCCAATCCAATAGGAAGAGAGAAGAACGCACGGCGACTAGCAACCGATGCGACCCAGATATTAGGGATACGAAGTTTACTTGCCCATAATCTGTTAATAAGAGATGTGTTTTGTATCATACAGAATAGATATACGTTATTTTGTAATATACAAAATATGGGGGCGGATCGTCTTACATAAATTTTTAACTCCTAACATCGGAGGTCCGAAAATGTTTCACATACAATTTTAAATCATAATGATCATTCTTCATAATTTTTTTAAAACATAAAATTTAAAATATATAATCATTGAAATTCATAATATCACTATTATGAATTTAGTTTTTACTAATATTTGTTTTAATAATTTTCTTAATCATAAGTGTTTTTATACATATTATTGAAAATCATAATGTCTATATTCATAAATTTGTTTCGCCTACTATCTTAACGCGCGTTGTACTCGAACTTGGAAAAAATATACGGAGCACACCGACTCGGATAGGTTAGGTTTATGTTAGAACATGATTACGCGCAGTGATGTATCTTAATCGTAAGTGTTTTTATGAAAATCGACAGAACACAAGTCAAAAACAATCGAAAATTTCCGTTAGAGTTTGATAATGGGGTAGTTCATAAAAAAGTTTTGTTACAGTTGCCTTTATTAATATAAATAATCTTAGTAACAACATTATGAATTATAGCAATATGATCATGAATGTTATGAAGAAAAAAAATCTGAAAAATAAAATTATCATTTTAAACTGATTTTGGTAGTAACAGTATGAATAAAAAAATTATGATTACTAACTGTTATGAGCTCCGATGGTAGTAATAAAAATGTCTGAATAAAAAAAGTATGAAAAATAAAATTATGAAGAGTGATTATTATGAACACAAATCGATAGTAAGACAAAGAATATGACTTAGAATTTTATGTGAGCCAATATGGACCCCAAAATATACTTTACGCTGGGTAAATAAAAATTTGAGGCCATAAATTTGAAGATTTGAGGCCTGTGGAAACGACTATTTTTGCATTTTTATAATAAGCCTTTCAGTCCCTATGGTGTATCATAGTGGCATACTTGAAACGCAAACAAAGGGGTTCGAATCTGGTGGCGAGAGCAAGTTTTGGAATGCATTTTTCGTAACAAAAAATCAAAGTATTGAAGAGCTTACCAATATGCTTGGTATAAATCTGTCCCGTGCGATAGTCCAACCGGTGCACGTTTTGTGCGTGTACGTCTACGAAATAAAGACTCTGCGATTCCGGATCCCAAACGGGGCCCTCTGCGTGACTAAATATTGCAGGCTGTTTGCGATTTTCAGGAAGTGTTAACTGCGGATTAAAAAATACAGAAACCGTTAAGAATATTTCAGACGATACAGAGGTGGAATTTTTGAAAAACGTTTAAAAATTCCGATGTCGATAGTTAGATTTACAGAATATGGACACGATCGAAATTGCACTAGTCAGGAAAGAGTGAAAGAGAGGATCTCCCATCTTTCATCTACCTAGCAATGGGACAGAATAGATTAAAATAAAGAAAATAAGATTTCATTATTTTTCACTTCACAACCTCGGAAACAATCATTTCGCTCATCAAAATCGCATTTTGCGCGTATTGCTTATTTTTATTATTTACAAAAACTAAGAATCATAAAGATATGATTTTTTCGCTATATATAGCTTACAAAATATAACTACCTACTTTACGATTTTTTTTTAATAATTGCACTGCATTCAGTCCAGTACTGCCACAAATGGCAGTACTGGACTGAATAAAAAATCTTCTGTTGTAATTCATATTTCATACTTTGTTTTGATAATCGTAATTTCATTAAATATGAGCGAGTCCAGCAACGACGAAGATATTAATTTAACAACTCCAGAGTTAGTGCAAGCGGTACATAATGCTGAATTGAGTTTTCTACCGGATAAATGCACCTAGCGTTTTCCTCGCTGTAGTGAGATGAAAAATTGTGTGTTTCACTCGGCAGCAAAGTTTTTTGCATCTCGTACCTTTGAAACCTTCGCAACGCTCAGTATTCAATATTTGAACCACTCGCTTGCGCTCGTGATTGAACCACGCTTAGCAAAGAAGAAGGATATGATAATAAACTCGACGCTGGCAGATGCGCGAAGTTACAACACTTCGTGGATCGACGCCATGATGAAGAAAAAAAAAATACAAGTACTCGCTGCAAAAACCAACTTTGCAGCCTTGCATAACAAATAACTATTGTTGTCAAATATATCTTACTTATTGCAATAAATAAGTTAGAAGTACAAGAAAATATAAATAAGATAGGTACTTACCATACGCCATCTTATTTATATTTTCAGGTATGCTAGTCTCCCTCAGATGAGGGAGACTAGCAAAACTTAAGTTCTCCCCTCGCGGTGGCGGATAAACTGTTTGGTTCCTAGGAGGGTTGGTGCCAGGCAGGCGGCCGACCGTAAAATATAGCCAAATTTTCCGAAGGTATGGTCAATGATAATTCATGACTTACATACTGCACCGTCCCCAAATAAAAAAAAATATATATTTGGGGTTTAGCGGACCCCGGACTTCCGAGGATGCAACCGGGAACATCGCTCGGATGAGAACTTACCAAAGACATCTTGTAATTAGTTTTATGTTCTCGTGAACCAAACTCCGCTTTTGCCGCATAAAAAGTAACTAAAGTGAGATAGACTACACACAACATTGTCCCGCAATGTTGTGTGTAACTTGGATCTGAACAAATGTTACAAAACGACGAAAGCATAATACGTTTTATTTTTTACACTAGTCGTAAAATAACTATATCAAATTCTATGGATGAATGGTTTGTTATCACCGATAACTTATCAGTATCACATGCACAAAAAAGTTAGAAACATGCTTTTTATTCAACTTTTTGTTTCAGTGTAAGACTAACAATCAGGGACGATTTGGTCGGAAGAAACCATAAACTCGTCTGTCTGTTTGTGTTGATAATCGTGGCTATTTTAGTTAAATAAAGATTTTGCCCGCTGCCTAATTAGTGTTGTCCGAACACCTAACACGAACACCTACCTACCACTGTGCAAAACTTCTCAGTGTGGATTTTTGCACACCGGAATAAGTAAGGCGCGCAACACCTGACCTACCAGTGTCTAATTGTCAATTAAAATTAGCGGACCCCGGGCTCCCGAGAGGGATGCAACCGGGAACATCGCTCGGATGTTCCTGCGCGGTGCCGCGCTGAGAGTGACAGCGTGGTATATTATTATCTAAGTATATTTGTTATAATACCTATAAAATAGGGTTTTTTATTACAAAATATTACATAAGATTATAAACATAACAAAAACGACTTACCTAGTAACAGTAAACTCTTTTTAACATGGTCAACAACACTGAACCACAAAAAGTTTAGGTCAGAAATCCTCCCTGTGTCATTGTAACAAAGAACTATTTTGATATTATAACTTGTAACTTTGAATCTGTATATCAATTTTAGCTTTAAATCTATTCAAATAAAGTGTATTTTTCGTTTTTTAAAAGACGGGAAATGGTTCACTGTGTACAACCCTAGTTACACACTGAACCACACCACCTGTGTCTACAGTAAACCGTAAGGTAGACAGTGAATCATCGAAGATTTGAAGCTTTTCTTTCTGCACTCTTTGTTCGACCCATTCTGTAAACACGGTGGAAACCGCGGCAGTGAACCGCGGCAGTGAACCGCGGTTCATTGTGTACCAATTTTTTTTTAGGCCACTGTGTACCACTATCATGTTTTACCTTTAAGGTTATATTTTTAAATTAACAGATCAATGGGGTGGCACACGCAAAGCTGTGAGCAGATGGCGCTGGCATCGGATGACCTTTTTTTTTTGGTGATGGTCCCAATGGACCAATGAAAACGCCGAGTTTTTTTTTTCTTTCGGTCTGAGACCGATATGACCAATTTGGCGCCGAGAGTTGTAAAAATCACCTGTTTGACAGTTCTTAATTCAAACCTAAGATCATTCGACTAACACCCTCTGCCGGGAAAAACTAAACTTTAAAAAGGCAAAAATAATAAGCCGAAAACAAATTTCATGTCTCTGAGTAGGTATGTGGTACCTTACGTTCCCGCGTCGGGGGACGCGGTACTATAAGCACGGGTCGGTTACCATCAACTTCTGTGACACATTCCCGCGTCCCCCGACCGACGCGGGAACGTAAGGTACCACATACCTACTCAGAGACATGAAATTTGTTTTCGGCTTATTATTTTTGCCTTTTTAAAGTTTAGTTTTGTTTTAACTTTGAAGATTTTTTAAGTCGGGGGTTTTTTAAATTTTTAATTTAATTTTTTTATTTCACCCTTTTTGTAAGAGCGATTTTGATGAAACATGCATATTGTTGTCACAAAAGTCACGTCCTTTTATTTGATACCCCACTCGGGTATATTTGAAAATATTCGGTTTTTATTTCCGAGTTTGACCCTACATATACTTTGAACGGCTTAGCCGATTTTGATTAAACATGCATATTGTTGTCACAAATGTTACGTCCTCTCATTTGATACCCCACTCGGGTATATTTGAAGACATTCGGTTTTTATTTCAGAGTTTGACCCTACATACTTTGAACGGCTGAGCCGATTTTGATGAAACTTGCATATTGTTGTCACAAAAGTTATGCTCTTTTATTTGATACCCCACTCGGCCATATTTAAAAACATTCGGTTTTTATTTCCGAATTTCAACTCGCATATATTATGAACGGCTAAGCCGATTTTGATCAGACATAGCTAAGAACACTCGCGCAAAAGTCACCAATTAAACAAAAAAAACTACATTCAAATCGGTTCATCCGTTCGTGAGCTACGATGCCACAGACAGATACACAGACAGACAGACAGACAGACAGACAGACAGACAGACAGACAGACAGACAGACAGACAACAGACAGACAGACAGACACACAGACACGTCAAACTTATAACACCCCTCTTTTTCCGTCGGGGGTTAATAAAAAGTTAGTGTTCCTCCTCATTACAAGAAAACAAATGGTACCTACTTACATAATTTTTTACTTATTTGATTGAGTAAAGATGCGTTCTTGGTTCGAATCCCGCCCTGCGTCCATCGTGCGTTGTGTTTTTGCAG